>OZ005660.1:6871600-6902781 GCA_963930645.1 Salticus scenicus | reverse complement strand
AACATTTTATTCAAGAAAAAAATCATATTATTCAGGTGGTGTCAGTGTATACAAAACAAATTTATTAAAATATGTAATGATGGTAGAGTACTTCTTATTTGTAGAATTAAAAAAGAAGTAAATATTTAAAAAAATATATTAACACTTGAGAGATTAATTGCTCAAAGAAAGAGTTTCATGAAGTATGTTTTCGCTAGCGAAAGTAAGTAAACTAAATAATTACATTTCCTGAATAATTAGTGTTTCTACATGAAAGTTTTTTAAAAAAGTAATAAATTGAATCATACTTTAAACACCTTTACATTGTTTATTTTTCTTCATTTTTATAAAGTAAGCCATTTTACATCCATTTTGCCTTTTTTTAGGTTTCTTTAAAAATTTCATTTTCTAAAGTTAGTTGTGTATCATTTAACAGGCAAAATTGAATTCGGATATAAAGTGCGCTTGTTAACTTAATAATCAATTATAATTTAAAAAACTCACATAACGAAGAGAGATCGCATGTAATCTAAAACTCATTGTACAGACTAAAAAATTATAAAAATAAGCAGATGAGTTTTTATATGAAATCAATGCAACATATACTTATTATCTTAATTGGCAATTATTTAAGTTATTTATAAAAACAAAAAATACCATTTAGTGTAAAAATTACTGTAGAGACGTTAAAAGAGTAACAGCTTAAGGAAAATTGTAAGTAGGGTGGCTTTGTGTTAGATATAGATTTAAATTACATTTATTAACTTAATTAACAATGATAATTATTTAAACTATTATGTAAACAAATAAGCTCGTTTAATATGTGAAAAATTCTATTTTAACCAAACTTTTCATACTTTAACAGAAGTAACCTTTTTAAACTAAAATAAAGAAAAAAAAAAAACAATTAATTGAAGAAATATATATACTATATATATATATATATATATATATATATACACACACACACACTAAGCGACAAAAAAAAAAAAAAAAAAAAAAAAAAAAAGCCGCACTGCAGAAAAGAGGACTTATACCTTTTTCATTTGTAATAACTTTAAAATTAAGGGTTGAAACAAATAAAACTGTCTTGGTCGCATAATACCAAAGGGATGAAATGATACCTATGTACATTTTCTATTTAATAATTCGCTTTATTACACTCTACGAAGTACTTTATAAGAATCTGCATAAAACTTACGTTTTAAACATAATGCAATAACCATACACTTTGTATTCTATTATTATTTATTATATGAAATAAACAAGTTATATTTTAATATATGAAATAAAACTATTTATTTGTTAGATCTAAGCAATTTGTTATTGAAAATATGCATTCTGTATTGGGTTAATTCCACCTTTATATGGAATTACTGCTTTAATGCACAATGGCATAGTTTTATACAGTGTTTTAACATAAATCTTAGAAATTGAAATGTGCCAAATATTACAAATTATTTTTTTCTAGTTCTGGCAGAGTTGTAGGGTGCAAATTTCGAATCCTATCCCCTCTCTCCGCCTTTTTATAGACGAAACGTTTTCGAGCGGATCGTGATTAGGACTATTTCCATGTCTGGTAAAGAAAAAATTCTGCTATATATTTTGTGGGATTTAACTTAAAGTGATAAAAGGTATGATTACTTACACAATTATAGGTTCTTATGGGAACGGATAGGAAATTTTGACAATTTGTAGTGAATAAACTTACCACAGACGCCGCGTAGTAAGTTGCTTTATCATCTTGAAATGCTGTACCGACTGTTTGAAAAGTTATGCACCGCCGAACCGTAAAGTACGAAGACTGTGTCACTGTTTTAAAAGTGCGATTTTAATTAAGTCGGTCATATTTTCGTTGTCAGATCTGATTGTTTTCTTTAGCTCGAAATAAGTTAAACTTGATTCCTCAGAGAGAACTACTTCAGCCCATTAATTATCTAATCTTTTTTTAATTTTTTTTAGCTATCTGAGATCTTGCTTTTATAATTTTCTTTACTAAGAATATGGAATTTTCTTCAAACTTTATGTCATTTAAACCTGCTTTGTTTAATAGTTGTTGCACTGTAGTTAAAGGAATTATGCTGTCAAACAATTTTTCTGAATCCCTTTTATGTTCTAAATGTAATACAAACCGATTTTATAAGCAATTGCTTTTTTACTTACGGCCATCTCACTTGGATGAGCAACGTGGACGCCTAAAGACAAATTTCCAGTTTCCACGGCCAAAAAATTTTATATCTTGCTAAAAACCACTTTACCAATATTTTGTGTTAACATTTAATTATTTTGCCATGGTTGGTTGTGTTTTACGTCACACTAGTGCTGCGCAGATGAGCAATTGGCGACGGTCTGGGACTCACCCCTAGAGGTGGTCCGGAGACATGCCATCGCAATTTTGATCCTCCACGGAAGGGATGGCTCATCCGCTACGGTGACCCCCCAGAGGTATAATTTTTGATGGGAACATGGAGGACATTGCGGCCACGACAGATTTTACGTGCACCATCCACCATTAGTGTACACGACGATCTTTGGCCGGCTCGAGTACCGAACCCGCAATCTTCCAATTATGAGGCTGGTGCTCTACTGACTGGGCTACCGCGGCCCCTCACGTATTAGAATGTTTTTTGATTTTCATTCAAAAATTAAAACTTTTTTGGCATTGTTAACTGCCTTATTCTTACCATTTTTGAAATAATTTCTAAAATTACAATTTTCCTGACAATTGAATTTTGTTTTTAACATTGGACTCAATGTTAAAGTGTATGTGGAGGACAACATAATGAAATCTGTTCTAAAATTTGCTTTTTTAACAATAAAATTGGCGTTTGTAGAAAATGAAAATGAAAATATCCAAGCGCGGGTTTTTTTTTTTTTTTTTTTTTTTTTGTCACTTAGTGTAATTAAATATAAAATGGATATAAAATACTATTATTAAATTTATTAACAACTTATTTTAACTACTCATATAGATAAAAGAGTATGATTTTTTTCTAGAAAGAATTATACAGACTTTAACGAAAGTAACCAACATTAATAAATTGAACAAGCAAAGAAATTCTGAATTTAAAACCTTACAAAACATATTTAGCAACTTAACTAACAATAAAAAGAATAAAATGCTAATTTAAACAAAACATCCCATTTTATTTTAATAGTACTTCATAGGATTTAATTTAAAAAAAAAAAAAAGAACAATTTATATTTAAATTAAATAAAGAAAGCACATAAACTTAATTAGAAGCAAAACATTTTTAGACTATTTACGTAAACAAAACGGCCCCTATAATAGCTTTTAAATTGACACAAAATGTTCTTATTAATTTAATTAATAATAGAAATTGTTTTAACTATCCATGTAAACAACACCAAAACAGTATTCCAGGGTTCATACCATTTAACCAAAACAGTATTGCAGGTTTCATACCATTTAATCAAAACAGTATTTCAGGGTTCGTCCGGACCAGCCCTCTTGTAAGAAATCTTCCACCACAATATTTATATAATATAATTTTACTTAAAATGATAAGCTTATTTTATGATAGAAATTGCCATAAAAATTTACTAGTACCGAAAAACTGTGCAAATCCTGTATTGCACAGACTTTTAAAAAATTATCAATTAAAGAAGAAAAAAAAAAAAAAAACTTCTAAGTTTTTAATATAAAATGTGTACAAAATAAGCTTTTTAACTGAACTGAAGTAAATTAAACTACTCAAATAACAAAATTTTTACTTTAGTATAAAAAGTATTGATTTTACTGTAAACACTAATCATCTTTTATTTATGACATTAGCAACGTTATGAAAATATGTAAAATACTTCATGACATATTTAAAAATCAAATTCAACTATTTAGTAAGTTATATTCATTTTATGGTATCTAATAAAATATATTTTAATACTTTGTGATCGGTCACGAGTTAACTAGTTTCATTAAAAAGAGTAGCCGTTCCTTTCGGCGTTCTTCTAAAGCAATACGGAATTTTTAAAAAGGATTTTTCGCATTCTTGTTCAATTATTTGAGTGCTATCGGTGTATACATTCTTCAATGGCAATCACCACATCGATTGCTGAGAATAAAATGTAAGTTATTTAAACATGAAAACGAAAAATCTTTTTTTCTAAATAATGTCGGCCTAGGCTTGAGTCGAACAGGTATTGGATGACATATTCGGGTACAACACATCATGAAGCTTCAACACGATGCCACAGTTCACTGATCGTAGTTTCTGGTGAGCGGGTCAGTCGTTTTTCAACGGTTAAAGAGTCGTGTTATTTGGTGCGAGATCACTAGAATGCGCTGATTAGAGCAACAGTCGAACGCATTCTATATCAAGGAAGGTACAGACAATACAGACAACTTGCGGTCATGCATTGGCCTGCTTAAAGGTTGCGCTACGGAGGCCTCGAATATAAGGCAATGAAACGGGCCTTAACTCATCAGAAATGTAATGGCCGCTATTCAGAGTCCTGGAAATGCAAATAAGATGTGATCGAGACGTGTTCCAGTGGGACCCTCTACCATGACTGCAGGTGGTGAACAGTATGACGATATCGAACACCAGCTGGTAATGTGCATTATTCACAATGCCGTTGAACACGAATGAGGAAATCTTGATGCTGTAAACAGAATTGTGATTTGTCTGAAAGGTGAAGTTAGGCCATTCCTTCGTCCAGGTTCTTAGTTGATCACACATTAAGGGTGCCCATGTCTTTGCTGAATTTTTTAGGTTAATCAAAAATTTAGTAGCCGCATACTTGGTCACCAAATGGAGTGATGGTATGTGGCACCATTGGATATAAGTTTCGTCCCCCTCTTGTTTTCATTCCTGGCACTCTCAATAGCGCCCATTTTATATGTGGCGAGTTAAGAGTCGTTGTTCTACCCTATATTCAAGGCTTCCGTAGCACCCCACTTAAGCATGACCTTGCACGACCGCAATTTGTCTGTATAGTTAGGACCTTCCTTGATGCAGAATGTGTTCGACTATTGCTCTGGACAGCGCGTTGTCTTGACCTCTCACCAATGAAAATGATTGTTTAATCGTTGAAAAGCGACTGGCGCGCCACCACTCACCAGTAACTACTGTCGATGAACTGTGGCATCGTATTGAAACTTCCTGAAGTGCTCTAACCCGTACATGTTATCCAATCGCCATTTGATTCAATTCCCAGGCAGATAAGTGACGTTATTGCTCACAAAGGTCGCTGCTTTATGTACTGTTTTGTCAGTATATATTACTTCAAATTTCCTAAACTTTCAGCCGCCCAGACGGTGTAGTGGTTAGCGTCCCTGACTTCTACACAGTTGGGCCCGGGTTCGAATCCCGGAGAAGGCATGGATGTATGTATTGTCCTTGTTCATTTTCTTGTATCTGTTCTTGTAATAAAAATTTGTAAACCCTTGTGGTGTGGATTATTCGAGATATAAGCGGCCCTAGAGGCAAGCAATAAATCTCATGTACTCATCAAACCAAACCAAACCAAACCTAAAATTTCAAATCAATTGTTCCTCTTACTATAATGTATGTGCTCAATAAATATCATTTTAATATTTACATTTTTTTTTTGGTGTTGCATTTTGGATGGCTAGCAGTGTATTTACCGAAATTCCTTAATTGTTTTTTGGAAAAAAAAATCGTTTATTATTTTATTTTATTTTTTATAAAATCACAGAAAAAAAAAGAAACACTTTTTAGTGAATAGCCCAAACAGTAGTTATTGCAGCTTTATGAATGGTACAACCGTTTTAAATGTGGGCGAGAAGTATTGAAGATAAACCAAAAACAGGGCGTCCTTCAACTTCAAAGAATGAGTAAAATGTGAAAAAAAGTGTTGCGTATATTTTCAGGACGGTTAGTTCCAACGCCTATAAACAATATTTCCATGATTTGAAAAAATGTTTGAAAGTTTCTGCAGACACTTCTGGCGATTACTTCGAAGGAGATAAATCTATTTGAAAGTGAGTAATATTTCTTTTTTATTTATAAAAAAAAGTTCGGTTAGATTACTGACGCACCTTGTTTTATAATGTTCATCTCCTTTTCCAGGTAAGTTTTATTACCAATATTGTTTAGCCATTTAATTGGCAAACGGTGAAATGTTGTCTCGAACGTTTGCACAAGTGTTGCTATCTTCAAAACAATAGAACGCCTTCAGAGTTGACAAAAGAACGTCTCCAGAGTTGCCAAATTTTTAGTTTTTTTCCGAAGCAATTATAGTCCCGTATTTATTTCACATCATTTTATTTGTAAAATAATATTCTCCAATATCTAACAACGATTAAATAAGAAAAACGCTAAATAAACAAAACATAATAATAATAAATAAATTATGATATTTATTATATTTATTGAATAAATTATACAATTAGGCAACACTCGGTCGATTGGTAGATTTATAACTTACTGTTGAATTACACCAACAATGCCAAATAATGGAGTTGTTGATTTCCCGTTGGAAACAATTACAACATATGTTGCTTCTGCGCGACCGTGCAAAATAAACAGTTAATCATTCACAGTAATTTTGTACATATGAATAATTTAAAAATTGTTATCTATGTATATAAAAATGAATGTTTGTCTGTATGTCCTTTATAAAATCGTAAACGGCTTGACCGATTTCGATTTTTTTTTTTTTTGTTTTTTTTTTTTTGTTTTTTTCCTTAGAGGTCAGGGATGGTTTAGGAAAAAAAAAATTTGAAAAAATTCGCCCCCAAAGGGGGAGAGGGGGGCAAAACGTGAATTCAAAAAATCCTTCATATCTCAAACAAAAAAAACAGATATCCGTAAAATTTTTCTTTAAAATATAGCTAATATAAATGTCTAAAAACCAATTTCTGGAATTTTCGAAATTCGGTCCCCAAGGGGGTGGGGGCGGGGGGGGGGGGGCAAAACGGGATTTCACATGCGTAAAACGCGATTTCGCATAATCCTATATATCTCAAACAAAAAAAAACAGATATACGTGAAACTTTTGCTATAAATTATAGCTAATACAAATATCTAAAAACCAATTTCTGGAATTTTAAAAATTCAGCCCCCAGGTGGGGTAGCAGGGGGTAGGGGCAGCAGGGGCAAAAACAATTAGAAATACAGTTAGGCCTTTCAAAATTGGTACAGATAGGTTTCAATAGCCTGCAAGTCGAATGGGGATATTTTCGAAAGTGTAAAGTTATTAGGAGGGGAGAGGGGGGGGCAAAAAAAATAAAAATAGAGTTAGATCGTTCAAATTTGGTATATAGAGGTTTTCGATACATACAAATCGATTGCGGATATTTTCGAATTTGTAAAATTATTAGGAGGTGCGAGAAGGGGGGGAGCGGTAAGGGGGTGCTATGGGCAAAAACAAATAGAAATACAGTTAGGGCATTCAAAATTGGTACAGATAGGTTTTAAAGGCCTGCAAGTCGAATGGGGATATTTTCGAAAGTGTAAAGTTATTAGGAGGGGCGAGAAGGGGGAGGGGACGGGGGGGGGGCAAAAAAATAAAAATACAGTTAGATCGTTCAAAATTGGTACACAAAGGGTTTTCGATACTTAAAATCGAATGCGGATAGTTTTGAATTTGTAAAATAATTAGGAGGGGCGGTAAGGAGGGGGGGTATGGGCAAAAACAAATAGAATTGCAGTTAGTCCGTTCAAAATTGGTACAGATTGGTTTTAGAGGCCTGCAAGTCGAATGGGGATATTTTCGAAAGTTTAACGTTATTAGGAGGGACGGGAGATGGGGGGGGGGCGGAGGGCCAAAAAAAAATAAAATAGAGTTAGATCATTCAAAATTGGTACATAGAGGTTTTCGATACTTACAAATCGACATTTTTCCTAATCAGATTTTGTTTCGCTTTTTTTTTTTTTTTTTTTTTTTTTTTTTCACGTGATAAAAGTTAATGCAATTTTGAGAATTCAGTAATTATAGTGGTTCATTTAAAAATAGGGTCCAGCGAAGCGGGCGAAGCCTGCTAGTTGGTATATATATATATGAGGACTGAGGACTGTTAGTCTCAATCTGGGATTTTTGTGATGTCATTTTTCGATAGTTGGACATTTATCGAAATCTAAAATTTATCGAAAATATAACTGAATAATTTGAAAACGATGTTATAATTTGAAAAAAAAAAAAAAAATAATAATAATAGTTTTCTGTTTTTGCCAGAATTTCATCAAAATCATTTTATTTATTTATTTTATTTTATTTATTTATTTTTTTTTTTTTGGGGGGGGGGGGGAGAAAAAAAAATAAAAGAAAATTAATAATAATCATTATCGAAACAAACGCTATCGAAAAAGTTTTTTTTTTATTATTATTATTATTATTTTTTTTTTTTTGAATTAGGAAATAAATAGTGCGCGTGCAAAATGAAATAAAAATAAGTAAAAAAACGAATTTAATAATTTATTTTTTATATAAAACATGATTGCGCGCTATCTTAAAAAGTAGATGTAAAATTTAAAGTTTATGTTGTGCGTGTGGCACCTATAAAAAATGTTTTAAGAAATAGAATAGAATAAAGAAAGCAACGATGCTGGTTGCATTTTGTTATATAGTTTCAATTTTTGAATTTTATAGAAGTAATATCTATCGTAGGAATAATTTCTTATGTTAAAACTATAGGGAATTGTTATGCGAGCACAAGCAATGCTACTTTTTTTTTTTTTTTTAGGTAGAAACTATTACATGGGCTGCTATAAAAATGGCTGCTTTCTATACTTTTGTAAACCGTGCCCTTAATATTTGTTCAAATCCTATTTTATTAAAATCTGAAATTAAATACCTGAAAGTCATCGCAATTGACAGAGGTTATGACCCTTCCATTATAGACAAAGCTATCCAAAAATTACAACTCCCTCGTATTTCGTCTACTAAATCAGTCACATCTAATATCAGTATTGTTTTACCCTATTTTTTCTAAAACCAGTCAAACCATAGCTAAAATTCTCAAACATTATGATTTTAAAATAATATTTTCGCTTTCCAATAAACTCACCTTTTCTCAGTTAAAAGATCCTATTGATATGCATAATTCTTGGGGCATTTATAGTATTTCCTGTCAGTGTGGTTTATCCTATATTGGCCAAACTAAACGCAGTCTTAAATTTAGTCTAAAAGAACATATGAATTACGTCCGAAAACAAGAAACCAATAAATCGGCTATTTCTAATCATTGCTGGGAGGAAAATCATAATTTTGAATTTAATTCAGCTAAAATAATTTACAGACCTAAATCCATTCATGAACTCGATTTCTTTGAAGCTTTTCATATTTATAAAAAATTTAAAAACCTTGTAAATTGTGATTTCGCTGTTCCCTATTTGTCTGATTGTTGGAAATTTTACATTCAGTCCACATTTCCTTAATTTTTCTACTGTTTACACAGCTACACATTCCTTAATTCCTATTGGCCACACTCCCCACCTCTTCCGCAATCTTATTGGTTGAACTAAATCCGGTCCCTCTCCTATATATACGAGCACTTCTCCTGATTCAGAATTCTTTTTGCACTGATGACGGTACGCTTTAGGCTACCGAAACAGCTGTATGCACCTCAATAATTTTTCTTTGGCGTTTCTGACGTAGTAGTTTACTCCTGTTTTAATATTCCAACGCCAAGTCTCCTGCTGTAGAATTTATATTTGAAGATAATAATTAAATTTTAAAAAATATTCATTACAAAAAGTGAGTTAAAGCCTGTTTTGAATGCTAATTACAGTAAAGCACAGTTTATACGTCTTTCAAAGGACCAACACAAAATATCATATAAAAGAAAAGACGTATTCAATTGAAATCTAAAAAATAAAACTTCGATTACTATAAATTTTATAGCACTAAAGCAAAATGTATGTGAAAATACTAATTACTAAGATTTTTATTATGGTAACTGATATATTATTTTAAATATTAAAGTTAAAATGGGGGTTTTAATTAACATCTTCTGAAGTAATTATTTGATTGAACTAAAAAATACGACGTTAGCTAGATTTTGTCTTGATTAATAATCATGCCAATTTTCGTACTATCGATTGGTCGGTGTATTTCTGTATAGCGAATTAAAACCATAGACCTATTATAAGAGTGGACGGAGCATTCCATTATTAAGCATACATATAGTAATTTATATAGATCTATCATCTCCATGTTATCATGCAAATTGTTTTTGATGCCGAAAAAATTTTTTGGCATCAGCCATTAACTGGTATTGAAACTCGGCAATAGAATAAAATGTTGATGAATTTTCAAAATGTCGAAATATTGCGTCTTTAAATACTTCTGATAAATTTATGACAAGAAATGGGATAAGTTATCATAAAAGTAAATTATATTTGACAAAATTATGAAAAAATATAATTGTTATAACCAGTTGGAGTTGCTTTTTTTTTTTTTTTTTTTTTTTTTTTTAATTCGGAAGACAAATGAAATATATATATATATATATATATATATATATATATATTTTTTTTTTTTCCTAACTGCTCCCCAAAAACAAATTTCTGTAAAAATAAAGCATTTTCTTAAATAAATACAACACAGTTTGTTTATAAAGTTAAAAATTTCAAATAAATACCATAAAATGCAAAACAATTTGCAACAATTGTTTCGGGTCGAAATAAAACACGATTCTTCGTCAGACGAACAAAGAATAGGTAAGTAAACAAAGCGACAACGTTGGAACTAGATTTCGATGTTGGGCGAAAATAAATAAAACTGAATGACAATATTAATACTGATGTGGCCAAAATATATATATATATATATATATATATATATATATATATATATATAATAGAAATAAACGCTAAAAAATACAATGTTAAAAAAAATGAAAGAAAAAAAATGAAAAAAGAAAAGAAAAGAAAAGAAAGAAAGAAAGAAAAGAAATTTTAAGAGTATCAGACAAGAACGGAGTGGAAAAAATTTCATTAACCCTTTATTCTCGCACTCGTGAAAATGACGGGGTGAGGTTTCGCTTTCTAATTTTCGTAGCCAAATATTTCCGGGGTTGAGTGTGCAAAAGTAAACTACTAAATAGGTTTAAAAACAAATCATTTCTCATAAACGGAATTTTTTTTATTTCTTATTTTATACTCTAGATTTAGATGGAAATAACATACTATTCAAAATATAATTGAAGCTAAGAGGTTTATTTTAAATTGTCAGCACTATTCGATTTTAAATATTTGTAATACTTATTTTTCAATCTTAGCTCAGTTAGAATTTTTAAAGCACGTGGTTTTGCGCTCTGTGGTAAAACATATTTTTTCATATCATGTATATTATGTAGTCAGAATCACAAAGTGACTCGTATTCTAATTTTAATATATAATAAATGCATCTGAGAGTGATTCGGAAATAAGTTATATTTATGAAAGTTCGGATAACGAATCTGAGAACAGAATATTATATGTATAGTGTTGTATTACACGCAAAATTCTTTTCATAAATTCTGTTTTAATGCTTAAAACACATATTTTTTACCTTTTCTACTTACTGTAAAACAAACATTTAATCATAATACCATTAATTGTTGGTTTTTTTTCAAAATTAAATTTTATTGATTTCAAGCTTAAAAAAAAAAAAAAAAAAAAAAAAAAAAGATTAAGAATGAATACATATATTGTTCATACGCTTTATTTTATACAATTTTCTTGAGTTAAAAAAAAAAAAAAAAAAAAAAAAAAATTTTACCTTTTTATTTAATTGTAATTTGTAATTACACCTTGTAGTACACAGAAATTGCTATCAAAATAAGGCTATCAATTGCTATCTAACAATGCTACGGAATAAATAAAAATCAGCCTCTGATAAATGTAATAATAACATAAATTGTTTTATTGTTGCTGTAAAAAATACAGTACACGTAAGTAAAAATTACAGCAAATTTATTATAATGCATACTGTAAAATTACAGTAAAGTGAGTCAGCAATACATTTATCAGCCTACTGTGCAGTGATCCTCCACACTCACCCACCCACCAACCCACACAAATAGTTATAATATATTGTACAGTGCAAAGACCTCTACTGTGAAAAAAAAAATTATAATTAGTCAATTTACGTTAATAATTAAAACTGTAATAAAAGTTAACAAAATTATAATTGGAATTATAAAAAAGAAATACTTAAAAAAAACTGAAAAAACACAAAATTTCTTACATTTTTATATTTGTTTACAGAATCATTTTCTAGAAATAATTATAAGACATTCACAAGAAAAAATAAATAACTTGCCTTGCATCCATTGTGAAATTTTAATAAAGAAATATTTTTCACGCAGGAATGCGTAGTTAAACTTTTATAATTAACTTATGTTTATTTTAGGAAAGATATATTTACTTAACGTAAAAGAAAAATAAAATTAAATAAATTTTCATCTAGAATAATTAGTTTTATGGAAAGAAGGGCACATGAGAATATATTTTGTGCAATTATTCAGTGTACTAGCAGTAAAATATTTTAAGAGAAGAAAAAAAAAATATCTCTTAAATAAAAAATAAATTTATTTATTAAGATTTATGATAAAAACAAAAATTTACTTATTTAAAAAATAATGCATTTGATCTTTTTAACATATAAAGTATAGGTATTTTTATTATTAAATAGTTGATATAGAAAATAATTCTGATTTTCTACAGTGTGTCCTAAAAGTTTCAGTACTGACGCTGATGTATTTTTTATTTACAAAACAACAAACCTTAAAACGATTATTTTTATGCTAATGATAAAAGGCACATTTAAAATAATAGAGGAAAATATACAGAAATTACATTTATAATAAATGTTCAAAATGTCCACCCTTTTCTAGGAGGCAAAGCTGAACTCGTTTGCGCATGTGTTTGGAAACACGTTTTAACATGCTGGGAGTGACTTCTTGTAGAGAAACCTGTACACACCCGCATAGAACCTGCATTACGAAATTCTCGAACGAGCTAATATAGCATATTTTTACTCTGTATTGCATCTTCTGGATATTTATGTCACCAAACCTCTTTGCATCTTTCATACGATTTACATTCAAAATAAGCTTCAAACAGCGTAATTCTCTGACTGCGTGATAAACTCATTTCACTATGAAGAACAAAATAACGTAAAACTTTATTCTCACACAACTTGAGCGAGAAAAGAAACAAACGATAAAAATTAAAGAATTGATGCAATAATAAGCAGACGATAAAATTTAATATTAAAAAAAAATCATGGACACAATGAGTTCTTTAAGTTGGAGTACTGGAACTTTTAGGACACACTGTATAATAATTATAGTTATCCGTATACTTGGACGTCCATTCTAAATACATTATTCATTACATAGTTAATTGCAACGAAAAATCACTCCCATCAATTACATTTCAAGAATTTATATAATAGCAGATTTGCCAACTGTTATAATTGATTGCGGAGCATTTGAGCCCCGCTTCTTTTCGCACCAGTATTTTTGTAGAATATTTCATTCCAATATGTGACAACGATTTAAAAATATCAAAAATCATTATTTTAATTTAACCCTTTGTCGATTCTATTTAATTTTATGCCTCTGCTATAAATGTATAAAAATTTAGGAATTTTTTTTTTTTTTTTTTTTCAATATCCACCATTAAAATTTAATTGCAACGATTGCTTAATTACTTCAAAGGTTATTCATCAATTATGTATATGCATATTACTCCTGTAAATTATTGGTGGTAGTTGAATAAAAAGACTCAAAATTTGACATCATTGTTTAGATCGCTTTAGAGCGTTAGGGCTGATAAGAAGTTAATGGTGAGAAAAAAGGCGGGGCTAACAATGCTCCGGAATAAATTATAAAAGTTGGCAACTCTGTAATAGTAGACAAATTTTAAAATAAATAATTATATAAATATATAAAAGAATATAGACAAAAATTTAGTTAGTTCATTAACTTCATTGATGAAAATAATACAATGTGAATAAAAATACATATTAACATTTAAAAATTGTAAACACTTGGAAAAAAGGTTTGCGTAATGCTATAACTGTACCAGTGCACTTTGAGGATATTTTATGATTTTTTTTTTTTTTTTTTTTTTTTTTGTAATTGTTTCTATATTTAGAGGCTAGAACTATAACCAGTTTGTGGCGTCGGGACTTGTGCATGTTCTATATATAACATTACTCATAAAAAGTCCTTATCATCATTTTATCCTTTTTTTTTTTTTTTTCCACTTTACGAACACATTTCCCTAACAGAGCAAAAATTCAAAAATGAAAAATTCATAAAAAATTAACAAATATCAATTCAGTAATGTCTCCGATTTAAAATGACATCTTCATTGTTCGTGATCTCATCAAGATAAAAAAAAAAAAAAAAAAATCCCCGTCAGTTAGGGAGAATGCGAGCAAAAAATTTCCTCCACAGATGGCTGACAGTGACATGGCACTCAACGTTTTAATTTTTTATTGGTACTTGTGTAGGCTTTCCTTCACATATATGAGTTTTAATTACAGTTTTAAATAAATGTAATATTTAATTACTATATTTTCAATAAATTAAATGTCTAATAAAATATCTAACGAAATTCTAAATTATCTTTTGTATTTAATCGCATTTGTCTCTTTATAAATAAATATCTTAATTATAATAATATTTTATCTGTTAATCTATTATATAAATCTATTGAGAACAAAAATGTATTCTTTAAAATTAATAATTTATTTCTGCTAGACATCTTTTTAAATGACATCTCTCAGAATTCTAGTCTCTCCTACATCATTTAATAAAATACAATATAAATGATATTATTTTCATCTAGTACCCGTTGTATGTATAAAGATTGCATTTCTTTCTTTCAAACTGCGTAAGTTTATTTATTATAGCTGATTCGAGCAATAAATTTATGTTGTAACATCATTAAAGAGTAATTTATATTTTTGATGACAGGATGTGCAATAATTCATAGTATTTCCGTCTCCCTTATGCAGACGATTTTCTGGCGATAAAATTTGGCATAGGTGATTGGCATAAATTTCTATAACGAACTATCTAAATTCAAAATATTTATTTTAAAATCTTCGGGAGACAGTGGATTGTGTTTGGATATAAAATTGGCGATATTTTTCTAATTCTTGGCGTATTTCGACAGTCTGTTTGAGTTTATCATTAGATAAACTACAGAATTCGCTCCTAGATCGTTGATAAGTAACTACGTACCCTTGAACACTCTCTCTCTCTTCATGCCTTTGCATTCTCAAAACTCACGAACTAGATGTACTGCCCCTTTTTCAGAGATGTTGAATTGCTTTATGAAAACTCTCCAAAATAAAAATATATTATTATTTATTACTCAGTCTGTGTTACTTTCTAGGCCATCTATATCTTTTACAGCAGAAGGGACCTGGGCAGTGTTATGCAACAACTTATGCAAGAATCACGGAACTACTACTTGATAGTACTGCTTTTACTTTCGGGATAAAACTTTCACTGAAATGTTTGAAGTATAACATGTTCTGTACAGTCCTAAAGTTTCAAGATTATTCCTTCAGTACTTAGAGATATATGACAAAATGTCTATAATCTAGAATGGCTCACATGGCACTCAACGTGTTAACGATTGTACTCCTACTCATTATTCGTATAGTTATAATTCTAAAGAGGTTCTTGATATATCAGCTATTAGTCCTAATCTCGGTTCTTCTTGATTGAAATGTTCTGGAAAATATTGGAAGTGATTATCTCCCGATCTTATTGGAGCTAAATAGAAGACAATCAGTGTATACTAATTGTTAAAAGCGCTGGAACTTTAAACGGGCAGACTGGCACTCCTTCGCAACTTTTATTGAAAATGAGATCAAAAAGAACCCTTTTACTGAAATATTAACTTGAACTGGCTCACCTTTAGAGCTGCTCAACATTACAGACCTAGAGGCAAAGTAAAGAATAAAAGTCCCTATTTAACCTGTAAATCACCGTTACTTCAACCTCTGTTGGAGGAGCGAAGTAGGTTCGTTTGCAGTATGAATTCTGGCAATGGCAACTTTGATAGAATCAAATTAAATAAAGTTAATGCAAAATTAAAAATGATCTATGCACAAATTAAATGAGATAAATGGAATGAACTTTGTACCGGACTTGACTCAAGAACGCCTAACAGCAAATTGTGGAGATTAGTTAAAAATATAAGTGAAAAATATCCTCAAGTTGAAAATTGTAACATAATTCAGACAAATGACGGGAATTTTGCCCAGGATGATAAACAAGCTGCTAATATTTTAGGTGCGCATTATCAAAATATTAGTAAATTATACTTCACTAGTGATGACAGGCGTGTTAAGGCTAAAGCCAGTAATATTGTGCATGGTTGTCGCAGTAGCTCACTTGATGGAATACCTATCTTTAACAGAGATTTCACTATCCAGGTACTTGAGGCTGCGATTGCGGACTGAAATCTAAATAAATCTTCTGGACCTGATGGCATACATGGGCAAATGATAGACAACTTAGAGATAAATGAGATAAATGGAATGAACTTTGTACCGGACTTGACTCAAGAACGCCTAACAGCAAATTGTGGAGATTAGTTAAAAATATAAGTGAAAATATCCTCAAGTTGAAAATTGTAACATAATTCAGACAAATGACGGGAATTTTGCCCAGGATGATAAACAAGCTGCTAATATTTTAGGTGCGCATTATCAAAATATTAGTAAATTATACTTCACTAGTGATGACAGGCGTGTTAAGGCTAAAGCCAGTAATATTGTGCATGGTTGTCGCAGTAGCTCACTTGATGGAATACCTATCTTTAACAGAGATTTCACTATCCAGGTACTTGAGGCTGCGATTGCGGACTGAAATCTAAATAAATCTTCTGGACCTGATGGCATACATGGGCAAATGATAGACAACTTAGGACCGTCTGGGAGACTAAGATTTTTTTATATTATAAATGCTACCTGGAAGTTAGGACAAATCCGCCGCGAATGGAGGAGAGCTATTATTAAACCTATAAGAAAAATCCACTAAGAAGGCTAATTTTCCGGAGAGTTTTAGACCAATTGCTCTGACCTGCATAGCTTGTAAAGTTATGGAAAAAATTATTTTAAAAAGACTTACTTTTTATCTGAATTCAAGCGGCCTTCTTCCGAAGGAAAAATGCGGTTTTAGAGAGGAACGCAGCAGAACAGATCAAGTGCATTACTTCAGATAAAGGATAAGAGACGCTCACAACAGGATACCTACTCATCACACAATAGCAGCCTTTCTTTATTTATCAAAGGCCTTTGGCAGAATATGGAATCAAAAGCTAATCATTAATTTGCTCGATTTTTTTTCTATTTGCAGCAAAGCCCTGAACTGGATATTTGATTTTCTGAGAAACAGATGTATTAGGGTGAAATTTAGCAATGCCCTTTTTAGAAGCTTTAGACTGCATCAAGGAGTCCCGCAGGGATCTGTCTTGAGTCCTACTATGTCTTGAGTCTTTCTTGAGTCCCCTATTCTCACTTTTCCTGACAGGTGTTGAGAAAGTCATACCTGGAAAATATGAATTAGGCTTATTTGCAGATGATATCGTTCTTTGGAAATCTGGCACTGATTTGAAAGAATTAAAAAGTGATATTAATAGTGACCTTGATGAATTATGGAGATTTGCTGAAATCCACAAATTGATCTTCAATCCTTCTAAATCTACAGTCGGATTCTTTACCACACCAACAGAAAACTTTACAGATACCAGCCTAACATCCTTTTGAATGATCAGCCTCTCAGAGTGAATAAAGACCCAAAATATTTGGGTTTTGTTTTGGATCCTGAAATATTGGGAAATAAACATATTGATCATCTGGTTTTGAAGGCAAGGAGATGACATAATATTCTGAAGTATATCTCGGGACGAGATTGGGGAGATGATGCTAATACTCTTAGAAACACCTATATTTCTCTTGTTCGGCATATTTTGGAGTATGGATATCCGATATATTGTTGTGCTTCTTGCAATAACCTGCAGAAACTTGAACGAGTCCAGCTTAACGCTGTTCGGATAATTACTGGTCTTTGGAATTTTTGTCCCAATGACATTGTACTTTATGAGACAGATCTGCAGCCTCTGAGTCTTAGAAGAAGTGCATAACTTTTCAAATGCTTTAACAAACTGCGTAGACTCGGTTCTAGAAATCGAACTTCTGAATACCTTGGAATTTGGCACAACAATCAACGGCTTAGGAGAAATAGTCCATTTAGTCATGTAATCTCTTGTAATCTAACATCTGGTCCTGTGGAACAACATCACTTGACACAACGTATCGATCCTTTGTAGGATATTTCTGGAGTCTTTGTCTTTTCATACTGTACTTTTCATGCCTGTACATGTAAGTAAGCAAAAAGAACTTCCTGATTATTTAAGACAACTGGTTTTTGAAAGAATTAATACCAATCCATCGGATTTTGTTCAGGTGTACACTGACGGTAGTAAAAATGATAGTGATGGTGCAGGCAGAGGAATTTACGTCAAGTCAAAAAATCAAGAATTAAGGATTCACAGAAGAAATCCTAATTACTGCTCTGTCTTTCGTACCGAATAAATAGCCATAGATGAACACTAGGCCAATTGGCATAGTGTGAGAGATGATATAGGAGTTAATATTCTTTAAAAGTTGAGGCGCCTCTCTATGTCTCATCAGATTCACCTACAGTGGATTCCCTCCCATGTTGACATTAGGAGCAACAATATTGCTGACACCCTTGCCAAGGCTGGTGCTAGGGAAGCCTACATGTCTTTTTTACGCCTCTCACCTTTATGGAGCTTTGTTCAGTGTTCAAGAACCAGAATAATTCCTCTTGGTGTGTTCCTCCATTGCACCACTGGTATCTGAGTCTCCGGCAGGGTGGCTCTCTGACACCCGATTGTAACAGTCAAGATCAAACAATCCTCACTCGATTTCTCAGTGGTCATCTGAGATCTCTGACATTTTTGTGTGGTTCCAAGCGTTTGAATTTTGTGCCAAGTGTTCTATTGAACAGGTTTCCGCTGATCATATTCTTTTTCTAAGCAGGATCTTACGGACAATCCTCTATTGCTTCAAGACATCTTTAGGGTGCACAATTTCATGAACCTGATTTAGTCCTGCTAGTCTTTGGGATGAGCAACAACAACAACAACACAACACAACACAACATCTTAATAAGAGTTAATCAAATGTCTAATAGAAGTCCATGAGTGAAATACAGACTTAAAAATGTATATATAAATAAATTAAATATTAAAAGAATAAATTAAAATCGTCCTACAAAGTAAATAAAGAAGTTTCTTTAAATGCGTATAAATATTAAAAGAAAAAACAAAGGAAACTCATATGAAAATATTTAATATATATTTACGCATTTGAAATATCTATAATTGAAATATTAAATATTCTTTAACTAATCTATATATAAGCATCTTACGAAACTACATATCTGATGATGAAATATTTTAAGCATGTCACAGTAGAAATAATGCTTAAAATTACTTAGTCAATAATTTATGTAACACTTTTTAATGTACTAAGGAATATCGATATATTTTTTAAATATAAAATTATTTCTTTTTAGACATGTATTTGTATAAAGATGTTGTTTTTCTCTGTATTGTATTTAAGTATAAAATTGATAAATGTGTTATGTAACAGAATATTTTTTAGTGGTAATTTTTGCCCCATTTTATATAAGAAATGTTTTCATTTTTTTTTTTTCATATGTAATGATCCTTTTGAAAGATCCCACTTATGCAATGCTGTTACGTTTATTTAAAAACTGCTTATATATATATATATATATATATATATATATATATATATATATATATATATATATATATATAAATCAACACTTTCATAAAGTTTCAATATGAATGAAATGTATAAGTGCAACTTTGTAACTTCAAATAGTTACTTAAACGTGTATGAAGCCATATAGATGTATGTATCTGCATTCATAGAAGCCATATATACATTGAAAAGTTTAAGATACAAAATATGGATAAAAATGGGGATAAATTTCGTGAAATGATTACGCCAGGATGGAGTGTTTTCATTTTTCCAAAATATACATTTTTTATTATTGGAATAATTAATGATTGCGAGAGTCAATATTTATAAATAGTGTTTGCCTTATTTATACTTTGCAAAATATTAAATGATGGTTCATAAAAAAAAAAAAAAAAAAATCAATAGGTTTTTTTTTCTTAATATTTTGATAATATTTTTGTGAAATTTTGGGTTGAAAAGCAAGTCAAAAAGTGTACAAATCACCGAGCATATAATTTCAAGAACTTTAAAACTCATTTGAAATGAGTTGGAAGTCAAGTGATTATGCACATAAAGAAAACATAGGCGTATCAAAATGCCGGTGATCAAAAACTCGTTTTAAATGTTCAACTCCTCATAAATTATCAGAGGAAATATTGGAAAATGTATATATGCATATATATATATGTATCTTATTATTCAGAAATCAAAGTAAATAGTTGTAAATACTTGTTGATTGCTGCCATTGTTGCGGTCATGTCCTTTTCCTTTTACTACTATAGCTTTACCATTGTTTTTTACTTTTCTATTGTTCTAATCAACAACTGTTAAATTTATGCAATATTACGCATTAAAAATAATTGTAAAATATTTTTTTTTTTCATTGTTGATATCATGTCCCTTTCATTTTACTATTTTAACTTTTTCTGTGTTACTTATTTTTCTATTGTTCTAAACATCAAATGATTAAATTTATGCATTGTTGCATGTTAATAATAGGTGTAAAATATTAATTTAATTTTCCATTGTTACTGTAGTGTTCCATTTCCTTTTCTATTTTAGCTTTCTATTATTGCTCAAATTTTTATTGTTATAATTATTAAACAATTGATACTGTTACACTGTAAAATATATGCAAAATTTTATTTGTCCCTTATTTGATAGGCACCCTCGCCGTCTATTGTTAAAAAATTTTAATTGTTACTTTTTTAGACTGATTTAATCAATATATATATATACATTTTCATGCAGCAGAAATAGTTATAAAATGTTTATTTTCCCCATTGTTGCTGTCGTGTCTCTTCATTTTTATCTTTTAATCTTTGTATTTTTGCTCATGGCTTTATTGCTATAAACATCAAACAATTAATATTGTACATTTTTATCTATTCAAATCACAGTAAAATATTTTTTTTTCATTTGCTGCTGTGATGTTTCTTTCTCTATTTCTCTATTTTTAACATCTTTATTTGTGTGTGTGTGTGTGTGTTTTTTTTTTTTTTTTTTTTTTTTTCTCTACGGAAGGTTTTTTTTTTTCTATTTTATGGAAACGATTTTGGTAGTTGAGTTTTATGTATAAATGCCGTATTTTTCCGTCGATTCGCTCCCATTTGATAGCCATGGTTCTTGACAATAACTATAACTCGAATTTTCAATGAAAGTAAAATTTTGCATAGTTCTGTCATTTCAGTTTTATCCCATTCCTCTTACACCGTTTTCTAAATGGCCATATCACACGAGAGGTTTTCGCGCAACATTTTACTAAACACAACATAGCAGCGTACGGAGAATATGATTCAAGGTTTACGTATAATCAGATTTGATGAACGGCTTTCGGAAAAATTTATCATGTTGTGTTTAGCAAAAAGTTGAGCGAAATCTCTCGTGTGCATATAACCATTCGGCTCGTTTTAATACATCGAATGTGCAAAAGTTCAATGGAGTAGCATCAGGTGATTTTACGGGAATTTCATTAAATGGGATACATTTTATTCCTGTTCCTGATTCTTTCGTTGATAAATAAGCAACAGTTGATTTAGACGTGTGACTAGAGGCTTTGTCCATACGAAATTAAATTTATCAATGTCCTTTTCATATAAGGATGGAGTTTTTTTTTTTTTTTTTTTTTAATTGGTTCTAAGATATTCTGATGATAGTAGAATGAATTAATATTGGCTTTACTTGAGAGATTTTTTTTTCTTTTCGTTTTAATTTCCTTTTTGAAAAATATTTGGATAAAAAGGAAAATGCTTTTTAAAAGGGCGTGGCTTAAGAACAGAATTAGAACTGTGTAAGAGATCTATTCAAAAATATAGAAGTACATCAGGGTTCGTAGTTTCCGCTTTTTAGCTAGTCTAGCTAAATCTAATCTAGCTTAATATAAGATCTAGCTGTCCTTATGTTATGCTGGCCGCGTAATAAAAGGCTATCATAATGCACCTTTTGCGAAGGCTGCGCCTTCTTTTTTGTCAGTGGCCTCTTTTATGTCGACTACTTTGCATTTTCCAAATGTGCGGGCTTGAAGTGAGATGGAAAATTAACCGTTTGCATTTGAATCTTCTTTTAGTAAGCGTAATGAGCTACCCGACAATAGTTCTAATAAAAAATGCAAAATATGAATCATAAGAATTTTAAATATAAACATTTTATTTCTATATTTGATGTATATTTACATATTACAAGCATTATATATGAATATTGTGATTTATAATTTTCCATCGTGTGATATTTTGCAAAGCATTCTTGGCCATTTACCAATGATCAAGTCAAGTAACGCCCAAACGCACTTAATAAAAAGTGTGGGTGGAGTTTCTTTCTTAAAGAAATATGCACCTGTTATAGCAATTTTAGTTGTAGAACATTATTGTTGGATATAAGATATATAGTAACTTAACTGGTCATGACGCCTCTCGAGCGTCGTTCGAGTTGAAGTAATGAATCGAATGTCGCCTGAGAGGCGCCAGTACAAAGTTTGCAATAAATTTTTCACTAACTTCCCGACTGGCTAGACATTTGAAACTTTCAAAATAGTTCAGAACACGATGAAAATGTATTTTTAAAAATATTTTTAACCAACCATTTCTGTTTTCTGCTGCCTTCGTCATCGTTACCAGTACAAAGCTTGCAAACGAATTTTCACTAACTTCCCAACTAGCTAGATATTTGAAACTTTCAGGAAAGCTCAGAACACGGTGACAATACATTTTTTTAATACTTTTAGTCAACTGTTTCAGTTCCCTACTGCATTCGGCAGCGTTTATATGATCCAACAGAAAATTTATTTGACTAACTTCCCGACTAGCTAGACATTTGAAACTTTCAGAATAGTTCAGAACACAGTTAAAATGTATTTTTTAAATATTTTTAACCAAATGCTTCGGAAACCTGCTGCCTTCGGCAGCTTTACCAGTAGAAAGCTTGCAATCGATTTTTAACTAACTTTCTGGCTATCCAGCCATTTGAAACTTTTCTAATAGCTCAAAACACGATAGCAATGAATTTTTTTAATACTTTTAGCCAATTTTTCAGGGTTCCCGCTGCCTTCGGTAGCGCTTATATGATTCAACAGAAAATTTAAAATCATGGTATGTAAAAAGTTCTTTTTGTCTTGTAATTATTTTCTTTCTTTCTTCTTATTATTCTTCATTAAAAAACGTTTTTCTTTCACATATTTATCTGCACCAAAACGCAAAACAACAAATTATCTGGCGTTTATGATTATAGTTTCTTTTCATTTAAATATCACTTTAAGGAAAGAAATCGTTATGCAAAAATCGAGGGCTGCATACAACCTTCACATACTTTTTACGCATTATTAAAAAAATATTGATATCTAGGTATGAAATTTAAGACAATAATATTTATTAACTTCTAGATACCATATTATCAATTGTTTAATGGAAAACATTAGAAATAAAAGATAACATTCCGATTTATTTCGCGAATACTGGAGTGTATTTTATCATAAAAACAAGTTTCGCTGTATTCATCGGTGCGGCGATTGGTAAATGCTTGATTCCAGGTTTCGTCTTCCATGGGCAGTGTGAGTTTGATTCCCATCGTCGGATATTAGAATTCTTTTTATTTATTTATTTATATATATATGAATATTTTATTAATGCGTTAAAAAATCCTAAAGGCTATTTTAAACAGAAAAGCAAAACCACACGCCATATTCCATATTTATTTATTTATTAAAAAGCCTGGAAAACGCTAATATTTTTAAGCCTAACATGGCGGTGTTTTTAAGCCTAAATCATGGGAGCATTTAAATTGCAAAGTCTTAATTTCTAATGCAAAATGGTGTCTTAAAAATTAAGAAATTTTTTTCGCTTAAAAAATGACCATTCATATAAGACACTTTTTAAACTGATTTAAGACATTTACGTTTAAAGTTTATAGAAATAAAATATGGTACGTAGCTGTCGTTTAACGCTTATAAATGAGAAATCACAGTAGAATTTATTTATTAAACCATTAAATATGTTTTTTTTATGAATTTTCGCCTTTTACATTCAGCAAATCAAAAAAAAAAAAAAAAAAAAAACATACCGAACGAACATTTATAAGGAGTTTTGTCGAGAAATTTTATTGCATGGTATGAAAATTGAATCAAGAAATTGTAGAAATGCATCACCATGTACCATAGAATAAGAGAGACAATCAAATTCTTTTTGTTGTGTAAATAACAAATGATAAAAATATTCACAATGCACTGTATAAAGCAAATAATAATAATAATAGAAACAAATTTTTCTTTTAATGACTGATAAGAAGAATAACATTTGAATTAATTTATATTGTTTCACGAAAAAAGATACGAACTTACATATGATGGTTTTTGCTTTCATCGAGGATAATATATATATATATATATATATATATATATATATATATAAATGAGAGGAGGGTATTATGGAATACCATTTACATATCTTAAAATAACTTTACTTGTTTTTAATAAAAATCCCCAAAATCATAATGAGTTTATAGTGTAATTATTTGTAATGAATTGTCAATGAAAAAAAAAAAAAAATTGTTTTTATAAAAAGTTTACTTAAGAAAAAAAAAGTTACAAATGGAGGTTAATATGAAATAGTCGGGTAATATGGGATAGGTGGTTTAAACTTTTTAAAACATAGAAAAAATAATAAGAATTCATAAAATCATCTTCGGAGAATTTTCTGTGACAGAAGATACATTCGGCATCTTTATTTTCTGTTTCTTTAGTTGAATACATGAAGTCAATTTACGATGATACTATGAAATACCTAGTATTCCATAATACCCGAACGCCATCTTTAAAAACGAACTTTTAAATTGATGGACAAACTATTTTCAGCTAAAACGACCAATGTATAACAAAATGCAATTCTTTGAGCATACATTATGTTTAACATCAACGTTCAAATCACATGTGTACTAGTAAGTTTAAATGTTTGAAAACTTACCTGCAAAAACTTTTAAAAATCACAAAACATATATTGTTCTATAGAGAATGGTACGACAGCAAGCTTTTTACTGTATTGCTTCATGGGAATCCTTCTTGAGTAATTCATAGTATTTTGAAGAGATAGCAGCACCAATCAGAGCCAAAACTTCGGTATTCCATATTTCCCGACTATTCCATAATACCCTCCTCTCCTCTATATCTTTCACAGAATTTAATTCAGTATGAAAGGACAAATATATATTTTACAATCTTGTAACTAGAAAAAAAAATGTATAGAAAGCTTCACAAACTATGCAGAAGACATCACCATTAAGAAGATTCTGTGATCTATCCAGAAGCCATTATCAAAATATTTCCAGAAGAAATAACCAACAAATACTTAGAAGCCACAATCCATGCATATCCTAGAGGCCTCGGCCACAAATATTCAGAAACCATAAGCTATATATACACTCAAGTTATCGCCAACAAACATTCAAAAGCTATAATCAATACATATTCAGAAAGATGTCGCCAACACATAGTAAGAAGTCACCATGAATATGTACTCCGAAGATATCGCCAACATCAGATAGCGCTGTCACCCTATTTTGTATTATTATTATTATTTTACTATTGCAATATTATGGCTATATGACTATATCGCTATATTATGGTTATAGCAATATTATGACTATTATAGCGATACTATGGCATTATCTTAGTTATAGCTATGATAAAATATATTATAGTTATAATAATAAGCAATGTAATTTATTGCTGCAATAAAAATTATTATAGCAAAATTTTAAAAGTACTCTTTTTATTTTAAATATTTACCGAAAATTATTAATGTATTTAATAATATTCTATTTAAATGCCTATGTATGGGAAATTTCATATACGTAAAACAGTAATTTACAAAAAAAAAAAAAAGTATAATCTATCATCCCATTAAAATTATTAAACACTGCCATTGTTTTCCCCTTCAAGAAAACAAATATATATATAACATTCCGATTAACTTTTAAGTCAAAATATTTACTTAATATTAAATTAAAGAATGTAAAATAATAATAATAATAATAATAATAGCAAAAGTATCTGTCTTTAAAACACGCTTCCTCATTCTTTGGCGTCAGGAAAAGGTCATACGTAAAACTATGTCTAGACAAGCTAGTTTCGTCTAATATAATAATAATAGTGTTTCTTTAGAGAGGTAATTCTCTATTATAACTGTTTCAAAAAGAATCGCATAAGTCTAAGAAAAATTTGTTCTTTAGCATAGAAAATTGACGTGATAAACTTAAAAAAAATACTCATATTTTTAGAAATATTTGTATTTAAAATTTATGAATTCATATACAAACTTAATCAACTAATATTTCAATATAAAATATTTTAATACAATATATAGTGCAAATATATATATATATATAATTTTCTCTCGTTTTGATGCGTTAAGATATCTTAATCATTCGAACTTATTTAGATATCGGAATGAAATTAAAGTAAACTAATTTCTGGATACATATCAAAAAGAAATTTTATGAAATAATTTTATTATACTTATAATAAATTATATATATATGTGTGTGTGTGTGTATGTATGTATAATATCGCTTAAATTGTAATTCTATAATGTCTATTTTTTTCGATTATTGCATTAAACATCCAATATATTTTGCTTAAGAATTATAAGGAAAAATTGTAAATTATAAAATTAGATTTTATTCATAAATGTAATACTAAAATGGATGGTATATATAGAAATATAGCATGGTAAGTAGCTATCATTCAACGCTGTCAAAGAGAAAGTCATGGCAGAATTTAACAATCAACGCATTAAATACGATTTCTATTAATTTTTGCCTTTTACATTCAACAACTCCTAAAAACATAACGTACTTATTTATATGGAGTTTTATCGAGAAATTTTACCGCATGGTATGAGTATTGAACCAAGAAATAGTATAGAAACACATCACCATGTATCATAGAATGAGAGAAATTGTTATGTTATTTTTGTAGAGTAAATAACACAAAGGCAATATTCACAATGCACAAAATAAATCAAATACAAGATAAACAACTAAAAAAAAAAAAAATATATATATATATATCCTGTTATATTACAGGAAATTCCTGGCAGCAAAATTGGCCAGAAAATATTCGTATACTACGACGAAAAAAATCTTAGAGAGAAATTTTCCGTAACCGAACAATACAGAAAATATTCGTAGAAACGGATTTTTTCCGCAATGTACATTGTAAAATAAATAAATAAATAAATAAATAAATAAATAAACTGGTATTAAATAAATTTTACTCCAATTTACCAGACAAGATCGAATGACAGACCTCCGCATAGTGCACTCTAAAATAATTTTGTTTTACTTGTAACCATTGTAACAGATTTTGTCTGGTGGGTACATTTTTTTTTTATGTTTTGTATTCTTTACCAGAATTTACGTTTATTTTGTCTTACATTATATCTGTAACCATAAGAATACATTTTATCTGGTGGATACAAATTACTTCTGTTTTGTATTTAGAGAACATGGTATCAAAGCTGGATTAGGAAGTGATAAATAAAAGTGTGATACGTAAGTCCGTGCCTTCGAGGTAACGCCTTCACCTACTACTGCGGAGCTCTATGGTTCGATCATGTTTGGTCAAATGGAGAAAAATGTATTTAATGTGAGTTAATTTTTTCTTTTACAATGTAAACTAAGAGAAAAAATTTTTTCTACGAATATTTACTGAATTGTTCGGTTACAGAAAATTTCTGACTACGATTTTTCTCGTAGAATACGGATAATGTCTGGCAACTTTTGCCAGGAACTTTCTGTTCTGTAAATGCCAGGAGTTTTCTGTAAAATATATCTGAATTTTTTTTAAGCTAACATTTTTTAGAGAAAAGTATCATTACATATTCTTTATCATTTTTGGCTCTGTAAGAACATAAATAAGGCTTATTTTCTCATAATGACGGCTTTTTTTTTTTTTTTTTCTTTCTACGAGAATAATGACCCGAGAATAACAAAAATAAAGCTAAGCTTTTCTCCTACATTCGATATGCACTAAAATATTCAGTAATTTTAAGGGTAACTGGGTAAAATTAATTTTAGTTACATTTATTCATAAATTTTTCTTTAAACTAATATTAAGATTAATATACAGGGTGTTTCAGTGAACCGTTTCAGAACTTCTAAGAGGGGTAGGGTACATCCTGACGAACCAAAATCATATACCAATGGACAGTCAGAAATGCTTTCCTGACGCAGTAGCTGCCGGAGAAATTCGAGATATGCCTGGAGTATTCCAGAATTTTCGGATGTCCAGAGGTCGGAGATGTGAGGCGTGCATTGTAGCCCGTGGAAGAAACTTCGAACACTTACTTTAATCCATTTACCTTTTGCTTCTTTTCATGTATTATTAAAACGATTTCTCACTTACGGTCTCTTTTCTTTATGGTGCTTCTGTGTACAACACCGCTTTAGGAAAGCATTTCCGACCCCACATTGCTATATGATTTCGAGTTGTCAAGATGTACCCTACCCCTCTTAGAAATTCTGAAATGGTTCACTGAAACACCCTGTATACTATATATATATAGGGCAACGAGAGTGAATAAAATACTTCCCAAGAACAGGAAAATATAAATATTTTCAGATTCAGACTTGTTTCTACGAACAAAACAGCTCAAGATGACTTTTACGGTGACTCAAACTATCCGGTAAGCTGCATTGTGGGTTAATAAAAGTATTACAAGATATAACTACAAGGATACGAATTTTTAAATTATATTAGTTAATTTTATTTAAATTTTCATTCAAAGAACCTTAGTGAGGTTATAAAATATTAATTTTCTGGATTTCTAGCTTCCTTTCGTGTTAAAATAGTTCCTTTTCCATTAAAAACCCGTTAAAAAACTTCATTCAGGGGTGTTTGCGTTCCAGATTTTTTATTTTATTTTCCACCAGTAATTACGAATTGTATTTTTGGCTATATATAATTGCTAAACATTACTAGAAAACTACTTATAATATCACTATTAAAAAATTAGTGGTGGGAAATAAAAAAATATATATCCGGAACGCAAACACCCCTGAGCATTAAAGCAGGTAGTGGCCTTGGCACCAAATTTAACGACTTTTTCTCTCCTTAGTGACTTTTTTGGCGACTTCATCGGGAAAATCCTCATTATCGATATCTTAAATACCTAAGCTCTAACTTGATTGATTTAGAAGTTACTGGAACATTCTCGTTTTCTACGAGGCTATATAAATAAATTGCATCCGGCCATTAGTCTTCTTTTTTTTTTTTTTACGGCTACTGTGAAGAACTTCATGCCTATTTTTCTGCTACTGTTTGATTACAGACTATTGCTGTGTGTTAATGCTTTGATACAGTTTATGCTGTGATTTTAATGTTGTCAGCTGTTATTTAAGCTGTGTTTTCTTGTGAAACTGAAGTTGATACTTTGTTTATAGAACTATATTCTTATAGAATTTTATGTAAATAAACTTTTAAGCTGCTGCAAGATTTGCCTTTCATTCAGAAACAAATCACGAATCCCGAGAACTCAACAATATATAAACATAAATATAAATAGATTAAATATATGTATATATATATATGTCATAGGTACCAGGTCCTCCGTTTTTTAAGGGAGATTTAATGCTAGAAACATTTTACACTTGTTTTCAGTTTATTTAATCGACGAAACTATGAGCGACAGATTAAATTTTAAAAATGCTAGTGATAAATCTGATAAGAAAATTAGAAATTTGGTAGTTTTGATATATTTATGTATTATATATATGTTGTACATGAATTCTGTGTACAAATATTAAATACTAGCTGACCCGTCCTACTTCGCACGGATGAACAAATTTTAGTTAACGATGAATTGATATGCAAAAAATAAAAAAAATATCAGTTTATATGTTATAGTCACGCAATATTATCAACTGAAAAGTCAAAATATAATTTTACAATTATTTTTTTCAATCAGTTGTTAAATGTTGGTAATTTTTACTTTATGTTATTTATTTATTTATTTCATAAAAAGAAGCATGTCTTTACTCATGAATAAAAAATATTGAAAAATAAACCTATAACATGAATATGTGTTTGATAAAGTTGACGTCATAATTGCTTTAATTATTATTTATTTGTTCTTATAATATTAATTTCTATTAAACACAGAGCTTATGTGTTTTTAATTTTCTTAAATTTAACGTCCGCAAAGTAATCTGGTTATTGTTTTAGTAATGGTTCTCCATTAGTGATCGTTAATATTTTTTGTGATTTTGGCGGCGAATTAAAAAAGTTATCGCAAATACGTAAAGTCCTTCGAGTGAAACGTCCTAGCTATTGCGTTGCCAAATTTTAAATATCGCCAAAGAAGCCCTATACAAAAGTAGATTTCTTACGCGAATGCACATTTAATTTATTTTAAAGGAACCGTGTTTCCAATCAACATAATGAAACTTGCATAATCAAATGCCATTTGCAATTCCCTAGCGGCTGTATATTGCGCTACTTGCTTTCGGAAAAGATTTTATATCAATCATCCTTGCTTTCGGAAAAGATTTTATATCAATCATCCTTGCTTTCGGAAAAGATTTTATATCAATCATCCTTGGCGGAAAAAAAAAATGATTGCCAAGTTATCTCGCAAATATATTTAATTTTTTCCATAACTGATGGTTTTTAATAATGTATATTAAGGGAAAAATCAATAATATGAAACAATATTCGTATAATATATACTATTACAAAATCTGGTGTGAAACAACCACACGACTTCCATCACCCACTATTAAACGTATTATATACATTTCTTGGAAATATTAAGTACATGAATTTTTTTTTTTTTAGATTTTCCAGTAAGAGAAACTTGATACACGTATAAAGACACCTACAACAAAGTTTACATAGTGAGTTAAAAAATAAGGGGAAAAAATATATAGTTATTTTTTTTTAACACGAATTACCGAGATCTAAAACTGAACTTCCTAAT